>JAKOGH010000262.1:0-19534 GCA_024811115.1 Terana coerulea
GTGCGTCATGCCGATCATAACATATGGCCCAATTATGGTGGCGCCTAGACTGGTCTGGACCGAAAGGCGCATGCCATCAGTTACAGTTGGCCCAAAATAGAGGCGCCAGATGGATTACGAGAGGCTTCAAAAGCACACCCATAGGAGCAATGGAGACAATGGCAGGTTTACTGCCCATTAAGCTCCAAATTGACAAATTTATGCATAAACAGTGTTTGCGCGAGAACGCTGCATGAAGGGCACCCTACAAGGGCTCATCTTACAACGGATTGGAGGGTGAATTCCACCAACATTGTCGCTCCGTTCATATAAGGAAAGGAAGACGAGAAATGCAGACACCCCCATGGTACACATTAACCACAAGGGAAGATCAGCAATGAAGACTTTGATCTCGTCAACCTTTGAGTGCCGGCCCAGTGACAGGCTGATTGACGAGTTCTATAACAACGACCGCATTAGTATAAACACTAAAGCACCAGCAAAGAGCTCAGATGAGTTCCCCACATGGCTGAAGGAGGAGTTCCTCCCGAGGTTAAAAGAGGCTACTAAGTCGGATACGACAAGGGTGGTTTTCACAGATGGGTCCCAGAAAGAACAAAAGTCATCTGAGAAACTCCGAACAGGAGCAAGCTGGAAGGTGTACAATCACGATGGCACCTCAAAACAAGGTTCCTTTGGGTGTGGGAAAGCAACTCCGTATGATGCGGAGATGATGGCCCTGGCCAAAGGAATTAAAAGCTTCGTCAGCGATGCTGCAGAAAGTATCTGCACCATCCAAGTCTTTGCAGACAACATGGGGCGATAGAATCCATTCTTAAACCTGATAAGGGCAATGCCCAGATGGTTGCAGTCATGATGTGCAAAGTTGCACGCGCATGGTTAGACAAGAGCCCAAGAAACAAAATTGTGCTCAATTGGTGCCCAGGCCACTGCAGCATGCCTCAGAATGAGGAAGTCGACAAATTGGCGGGAGAAGGGGCGAAGACTGAGCCACAACCACTACGTGTCGCAGTCCATCACCCTGCAGTCTATGGACGATCTGACCACAAAACGTGGTCAAACATGCGCAGAGACCCTGAGTACTGCGGAAGAACGTGGAAAACACTAAGTCAAGTGCTGAATAGAGGCTCTAAGAATGATCAGGCAAATGTCACGTGGAAATACTCCACGAACTGGTACTTGAAAACCATGGGAAAGGATTAGAAGATTTTTCCCAATTCATACGCTTCAGGAGCAATCACTTCCCACATGGAGCGTGCAGGACAAAAGATCAATCTCCCAGATCAGGAAAAGGTCGCTCAGTGCTGGTGCAGCAGAGATCGCGAAACACGTGATCATATACTTTATGATTGCAAGTTGTGGATGCGCCGCTGTCAGAGAAGGAAACAAACAATTCACAGACAGGGAATTGTTTGAAATAGCAAAGAAAAATGGGAGCAAGGCACCATTCACGATGCCGATGCGCGCCGTAGGGTCTTTGCGTTCGCAGAAGAGGATATTGCCCTCTTCCTGAAACTGAACCCAATGATAGCTACATTCTAGTGGCTCGAACTGAGGGAACAGATATATGACGATAAGCACAACGGAGTCCGGAAGAAAGACTCCCTTGCTGTTCTCAAAGTAGAGCTCCACGGAAGAATGCGCAGATTAGCGCGCTTCGCGTGGGATATACAGCACGCTCCGGCACTTCTCTGTAGATGGGGCGAAGGACAAGGAGATGGTGTATTGGGATAAACTCAATCAAAATTTCGATTAATGGTAGGGGTGGCACGCTGTCAACAGTATCCGGAAGGAGTTCGGATCAGATATAGACGAGGACAAGCTCCTCATCGAGTTCAGTTGGGACCTAGACACTACCCTAGCGATCGAAGAGGATCTTCGGTCACTCAAAGGTAGGGAGTGGATTGAAAGGGAAAAGGCCAGGTTTATTGACCTGTTGCGAAAGTACCGAAGCCCACTCCTGTCCCGGGATGAAACGATCAAAGGCCAATATGTGGCTTGATCCTGCATGGGTGCAGGAAAAGATATATGAGTACCGTAAGAGTGCTCATCCAGACTATGTAGAGCTATATGCCTACATGTAGCGCAGTGTGGCTTTCTCATTTCCCTCTGTGCAGAGGGTTTCTCGAGTCTCGGGTTTAAACCCGGCTCTGGGCGGGTGTTTTCTCGAGAGCATCGGGTTTCGGGCCAGAGTGCCGCCGATGGCCGCCCTTCTTGTCCGTAGGGGGAAGAAAAGGGCACCTATCCCAGGGGGGTGCCCCGGCCAGTCGACACCACGGACACACAGATTCACACTCAACGGACCCAGTAGATACATATCTATTAGCACCGGAGCTCATGCGGTTCGTTCAGCGCTTCGTTAACAATACTAGAGTTCAAAAAGAAAAAAAAAAGCATGAAGCCTACACAGAGCCCTATGGCAGACCAACAGCCGGGCTCGAGAGCTCTTTAGAAGAGACTGTAAGACCGTTCGAACTCGACGGCATGCCCCGAGCAGGTACGACCCTCACGAAACGACCTGGTTCCAGATCTTGTTATGGCATCCACCTCCGGTATCCTTTGGGGTGATGCATCTCCTGAAAATCGCAATTGTGGTCACGCAGCCGTTGTGCTATTGCCGTACTACAGCGCGCACCATCTGGCGCATGCCAACCCCAGCGCAGTGTCGAGGACCTTGCTGGTCCGTGGCGGGGCGAAGACCGTACTTTGAAGACACTGTAGAGTCCAAGTCGCTCTAATTTCGCCGAGAGGACTGTTGAATTTCCCGATTCACCAGGAAATCATGCTACACATGGCGAATTGAGTCTTCGTGTGAATTTCTCCCGCCGCCTGATGATGACGAAAGTTCCCAGTCTGCCATATTTTCCGGGCAAAATTCCCCACAGGGCGCTTACAGCGATTCAAGCAGAAACTCTCCTATTACGTAATCACATCCCGAGGACGAAGCTTGCGACGCGCGTCCCTCCCTCTTCCACTTTGTTGCTTGACGTACACTCCTCCCATCTCTATCTTCATCTCTCTCGACTGGCTCAACTGACTTCAGATGAGCATTCTTATGCTCTTGTTGTAGCAGGATGCTGGCGGTGAGTATCCAGGCTGCTATACACCACTTCAATGCAAATCAGTGTTCAAGTATCTAACTGACCTATTCCGTGCCAGGTGAAGGCCAGTGCATGTCATGGACGTCTGATAGCCCAAGTATGAGGGATAGACAGCTGAGACATCTCAGAGGAACTTTAAGAGGTTAACGATGCGTGGTGTATATGTGTTGGTTGACTGTCACACTCAATATTGTCGCCACAGCTTATCAGACCTTACAGCTGTTGCAAGCCCTTCTGGTAAGGGTTACAGGTGAGTACTCAAATCCATCTTGTTTTCTGACCCCTCTTTTACTCCACAGACTCCCTGTTATAGTTGTTACTTGAGGGCGTCCAGCAGAATCAGACATCCCTGTGCACTTGCCACTACCACACCATGGACCGCCTCTGCCCTCGCCCCTGCCCCTACCCAGCAAGCTTGTATCATACAAACTGCCCTGCATGCATGTACATTGGCGGATATATAGCTGGCGGATTATGTATGTCCTTTGGATCTTGTCCATTATATGACATTCTTACCTATCTCTGCATCAGCTTCCTGTGTTGTTTCACATCTTCTGCCCCAGTAGGTGGCAGTCAAGGGCCAGTGGTTGGCTGGGCACCCTGTAGGATGTTGTATAGAGTGCTGGATGTATAGTAATATAAGCTGTAGGTGTACGTGGTAGTCACTCAAATATACCAATTGTCCTATTATATGGGGCATTTTCATCATAAATCAGTGTGAAATTCAAGTGATACAAGCACAAAAGGGGCACGGACAGTGGCTACTGTGCTTTCGGGCCAAATTCGCTTGTTTACGCCTTGTGAATCGGTCTGGTGAAAGGTCCAATTTTTCCGCCAAATTTCCCGCGAAGGGTTTCACCCGTTAATCAGGGTGCTGACACCGGAAAACAGGTGATATTCATCACCTAAACATGGGAACTTCCCAGGTACCGTCCTGGCAAATTTCGCGCGTCCTGAACACCACAGAGAGATGACGCTAATGTTTAGCCAACATCCCAGGCAAGTTTAGCAAATCGTTCCTCGCTACGCTTCATCATCTAACGTTCACCACTGGAACTCTACATACACATGGCAGAGCGTATTAAGCCTGCATAGTCGCGATGATGAATGAGGCACCAACATTGACATTGCGCGCAGATGGGATAAAAGCTCGGGAGACGATGGGAAAGAGGAACGGGATATGCTTGTCTGTGTAGGACACTAGCCACGTCGGCTGTCGGTACGTGTACTAGAGTTTCATCGGGGGTTGCCACGCTCACAACCTGTTATGCAAAACTCCACCCCTAGTCGGTATATGCGAAAAGGCTTCAGACATAGACACGCAGCACTCATCAAGAGAAGTCTCCAGGTTAATTCGTGGAGATAGGAATCTACACCAACCCAGAACCCTACCGACGTTGTGGATGTCGTCCTATCTTTTGGATCTTCGCTTGACGAAACGAATCGTGAATGTGTAAGTTCGCTGGGATCACTTCGGTAGTTGGCTCGGCCTAATCTCTGACAGTGATTGAGGCGTTGTTCCCATGGACAATCGACGAGAGGAACACGAATAGACGTAACGTCCTCGGAGACTCAAAGCTCTATTGCGAGGTAATCATATGCCCCCATTGAATCTATATTTGTGTCTTGGCATTCACCGGTGTAAGTTTTGTCGGTCCGCCTGTGAAGCACTGGGTTGTGTGGGCATGCCACTTCATTGCCATATTGTTTCCCTTCAGTGCTCGCTCAGGCTGCCCAAACGGTCATGCATGTTGTCATGTGTTTGAAATTGTGTCGTGGCGCGCACTAGAAATGACTTGACACTGACAGAGTCCAGACGCACAAGCCACGTTGCATAAATCAGGGAGATAGCCGTCGAATCGTGCCTTGCGCGTTAATTCCATCGTGGCGACCTTAACGTCCTACACAGCACTGCTGTCCACACCGCTGCCTACCTCCCGGCCCGCACATTGACAACACTCAAGCCGCATCATATTCAAGACAGTACGCTTCGCCTTTCTCCGGACCTTTCGCGCTTCACTAACACCGCTACAACCTCTAACTTTATCTTTCAGGCTACTCTGGGCACCGCACTGCTGCCTCGTTGCATTTTGCATCCAAAGACTCGAGCATCGGTCATCGGTGCGTTCGTCGTTGCTTACAACGCCTCGCTGCTCTCATGGCCACCCTTGCAGACATTCGTAGGCTTGATTGCGTTGCAAAATGTACGATCCATGCAGAACCTTTGCTCGGACTGGTCTGCGCAGCTAATAGGCTGTTCTGCCGCCAGATACAACTGAACTGTGCGCGATTGGAGGAGGCGAGAGTTGACTTGAGCAAGACATTTCTCTGGCGAAGAGGAGCATTGCACGAAGCTGAGAATACACAAGGAGTCTAGGTGCGTGCGTCAGTTCATCCCTGGTACTGCCACGCCCTCTCACTCAGAGAATGCTCTTTGCGTTTATTACAGTCATTTGTGCCTCGGAACACAGACCAACTATGCCGTCCAGCGCTGACGAAGACGAATACGCTGTTGAGAGGCGGCGTCGAGAACTAGCGCTATGGGTTCCGAGTGACGATGCATATCCTCGGTGCCTTTGGGAACTCGCGTATGCACTTCATCGCCGCTTCGAGGCGTACACCAGCATGCAGGATCTCGAGGAATGCGTGCAGGATTATCTCGAGTTTCTTGACATTACTCCTACACCAGAATACCCGGCACGAGGTCTTGTCCTCCACAATTTGGCACTTACATATTATTCCTATGCCGAACAGATTCATGGTACAGAACATCTCCATCAGTCAATATTGCATAACCGTGCAGCTCTCGAGTTGCGCCCACCAGGGCACCCCGACCACTCCATTTCACTCAACAATCTGGCGAACGCGCTTTGGAGCCGATACGAGCGCATGGGAAACATCGCGGACCTCGACGAGTCGATCGGGCAACACAGTGCAGCTCTCGAGCTGCGCCCACCAGGGCACCCCGACCGCTCGATGTCACTCAACAATCTGGCGAATTCGCTTCTGAGCCGATATGAGCGCATGGGAAACATCGCAGACCTCGATGAGGCAATCGGGCAACACAGTGCAGCTCTCGAGCTGCGCCCACCAGGGCACCCCGACCGCTCGATGTCACTCAACAATCTGGCGGATTCGCTTCAGAGCCGATATCAGCGCATGGGAAACATCGCAGACCTCGATGAGGCAATCGGGCAACACAGTGCAGCTCTCGAACTGGCCCCACCAGGGCAGCCCGTCCGCTCGATGTCACTCAACAATCTGGCGAGTTCGCTTCTGAGCCGATATCAGCGCATGGGAAACATCGCAGACCTCGACGAGGCGATCGGGCAATACAGTGCAGCTCTCGAGCTGCACCCACCAGGGCACCCCAAACGCTCGATGTCACTCAACAATCTGGCGAGTTCGCTTCTGAGCCGATATGAGCGCATGGGAAACATCGCGGACCTCGACGAGGCGATCAGGCACCACAGTGCAGGTCTCGAGCTGCGCCCACCAGGGCACCCCAACCGCTCGATGTCACTCAACAATCTGGCGAATTCGCTTCTGAGCCGATATGAGCGCATGGGAAACATTGCAGACCTCGACGAGGCGATCGGGCACCACAGTGCAGCTCTCGAGCTGCGCCCACCAGGGCACCCCAACCGCTCGGTGTCACTCAACAATCTGGCGAACGCGCTTCAGAGCCGATACAAGCACATAGAAAACATCGCGGACCTCGACGAAGCAATTGGGCACCACAGTGCAGCTCTCGAGTTGCGCCCACCAGGGCACCCCGACCGCTCGATGTCACTCAACAATCTGGCGAACACGCTTCAGAGCCGATATCAATGCACGGCGCAAACGCAAGACATGGCGGAGTGCATCGACTTGCTTCGACATTCTGCCACTGATGACTTTGACACAGGGCCCATCTACCAGCGGGTGAGCTCAGCAATTCGCTGGGCTGACATCGGACGTGGCCACGGACATTCCTCCACTATGGAAGCTTATCAGTCTGTCATAGATCTGCTAGATCGCGCTCTCTACATCTCTCCAACTCTTGAGCAGCAGTATCAAGTTGCATACAACAACACCTCATGTCCGTTGGATGCCGCATCCTATGCCATTGCACAACATCAGCTGCCCGATGCAATCGAGTTTCTCGAGCGAGGTCGGGCCCTGCTTTGGTCCCAGGCTCGTCGTCTGAGGTCGCCTCAAGATCAACTTGCAAAGATCAGTAGGCCTGAGCTTCAGGAAGGGTTTGGCATCATCTGTCAAGCTCTCGAAGCTCTCCACACTTTATCTGCATGGCGCGACCTGACGGATACCGCGGCAGGCTCTGCCAAGAGGGACATTTATGGCGAGATGTTGCGAGAGAAGCGGAGTCTTGAGGCCGATATGCAGCGGCTGTTGCAGGCGATCCGAGGCTGTCCCGGCTTCGACAAGTTTTTGCTCCCGCCTAGGTTCGCAGAACTGCAATATGCCGCGGCAGAGGGCCCGGTTATCATCGTCAACCACAACCACAACCGCTCTGACGCACTGATCGTCCTGCAAAATCGCGACCCCGTATCCGTCCCGCTCAGCAATGCATTTTATCAGGAAGCTTTAGACCTATCAGCAAACCTTCTCACCACTCGCGAGGAACTCAGGAGTCGGCCTCAGGGATACTATGATGCGCTGAAGAATGGTCTGGAGATGCTCTGGGACCTCTTGGTTGGGCCTGTACTGGATGCACTGGAGTCGGAGGCCATTGGTATCTCACGAGGGTCACGTATCTGGTGGTGCCCTACCTCTGTCGTTTGTGCACTTCCTATCCATGCTGCTGGACCAACGCCCACCACACGTCACCTCGGGAAGGATGACATGATTTACCTTTCCGACTTGTACACGTCTTCATACACTCCCACCCTCGCAGCACTCATCCAAGCTCGTTCAAGTGTCCGACCCGATCCAATGCGCCTCCCACCCTCACTCCTTGTTGTCGCGCAATCACCGGCGGCCAAGCCCCTCCCTCGAGCTAAAGACGAAGTTAACGCCCTCTACAGCTTCGAGCAGAAGATCAGCATGGATGTCTTCGAAGATGAGCATCCGCTGCCAGACGAAGTCACCGCCCAACTGGGCACCCATTCCTGGGCACATTTTACCTGCCACGGCCATCTGGAAGCAGGCGAGCCGTTCAAGTCCGGGTTTGAGCTATGCGACGGCAAAAGGCTCACACTACTGGACATCGTCAAGTCCAATCTGCCGAACGCCGAGTTCGCATTCCTATCTGCGTGCCACACTGCGGAGCAAGCGCCTCGTTCCGCGTCCGAGGAGGTCCTCCACCTCGCCGCCGCCATGCAATTTGCCGGATTTCGCGGTGTCGTAGGGACGATGTGGGAGATGATGGATGAGGACGGGCCGGATATTGCGCGGTATTTCTATGAGGAGATTTTTGCGGAACCGGTCTCCAACGCGCAGGCGCGGGTGCCTTTGTTCAAGAACGCTGCGAGGGCACTGTGCGAGGCGACAAAGAAGTTGAGGAGGGATCTTAAGAGACGCGATCTTGAGCGATGGGTTAACTTTGTGCATATCGGCGCATGATTTTATATCACTGTCATATTCTTCAGAGGACAATGTAAGAACAGGTATTGGAACCAACATATATATGTACAGATCAATCATAAACCTACTACACGACGATGGAATGTCGTCCTCGTGAATGCCTGTGTCCGTACATTGACTCCAGCCAGCACACCTCGTGCATCCGGGGGCTGACGTCGAAACGTGCCTATGTACGTTGCGTTCATCCCGTCGGCCTGCAGCTGCTGATTCATGCACCGATACTGCAGCCGTCGAGATAAGCATAATGACTTCCGCCACTCAACGTTCAGCGGGGGTGTCGTCCGCGAACTGTTGACTCGGTTGAAAGGACCCACGTTGCCCACCGCACGTCCAGTTCTTGCGGTATCGCCGTGCCTCGCGCCGACGAGAGCATACATTACATTTCAGCTGTCGCACCTTGCATGTTGCCCGAGCGTCAGGGTCCAGATCCCAAGGCCTCCGTTGCAAATACGTGCCAGACCGCCTTCCCACAACTTCCGACGCGGCGGGCTGTATTGTGCATTGACGTCGAGGGTATCGAAGTCGCCATGTATAGTCGCCTGTCGTCCGGTGTCCGGCGGGATGGGCATTCGGCGAGCGGCCTGCATAGAGGAGGCGGCGGCCGGCGCGTCGATGAAGACATCCTTGCGCGTCTGAAATGGTCAGTAGGCGTTGGAGGATGCTATGAAGATGAGAGCTCACAACGTATCGACGTCCAACGACCAAGTACAAGTCTCGATAAATACACGAGAGATTCCATACTAGTACTTGTGACCGTGATGGTGGCGCCAGCGATGGCGCGTAGAGGGTGTGAATACCGAAATCGTCACGCAATGTTGTCTACCGAGGCCTGATAGGGTGTGGGACGGCCGCAGCCAATAAACCAGAGTGCTTTTCATGTCGCGCCAGGGTGGAACAGTGCGCGAGAAGATGCCGAGGTATGGGCACCCTCCAAGCGTGAGGAGCCGAAGGCACCTGCGAGAGGCTGAGATCTGCGTGCAGAGCGATGCCGAGAGACAGTACCGAAAGGCTCCGAAACATCGCGTTTGGTGAAAGATTAAAAGCAAGGCGACGGCGGCGTCGAGAGAACAGGTTGTTGCGCCATGGTCCGGGTGGGTCTCTTGAGCGTACATCTTCACAGCGTGCAGATCCATCGCTGTACGCTGCCCAGATGACAAACCGCCTACCCGTCGTCATCTGCCGAACGATCCGTCTGCCGGAAAGCGTCAGCATGACGGTCAAAGCGTGCATTCTCGTGCACGTACCAGGCGCCGGCTATGTAGCAGTGACAAGACGTATCGCATACCCGCAGCGAAGAGTCTTGGTGGAGCGGTGCCCAGCCTCTGATCTCGACGACGCTAGGGTCGCCGTCTGGCAGGCGACGGGCCGCAGGAATGGCTTCACGCAGCATGCATCGGCCACGCACTCGGTGCGCAAAGGAAAGGTGTATCGTTCGACAAACGACCTGTGCGAAGAAGACAGCGCCGTTAGCTTGCAGATGAAGACATCCGTGCGAGGACTTGCCGAGCTGGGGGCGTTCTGTCTTGAGACGAGAAGGATTTGTCGTGCAACTGACACTTGTTTACACGTGCTTCCGGTCCATAGGTCCAGTAGGAGGCGCGATACTGTCCTCAAAGGAGTGCTCAGCGGATAAAGTGGGAAGCCATGGCGATACGGACTCACAGCACAGGGATGCCCACACATCAGCTTAAAGGTGCCTTGGTGCTTCTTCCAGTATCAGGAATGCCGCAGCAAGAAGTTCGAGTTCATCGAAGAGCGACAGCAGCCCTGGAAAGCGTCAGGACAAGATGCAAGCGGGACGAGGAAGGTTTACGCTCACCACAGGCTTGGTTCGGTTTCTCGCACATTCCGTTCTACTTGCCACATCTGCTCGCTATGTTTTCCCCTGTGTGTCTTCGCGATGTTCTACGGAGGGGGCCAGCCGAGGTCGAAGGAAGATGGAGGTGGTGATGCAGGATGAAGTGGATTCGAAAGCACGAACGCCATTGTCCGAGCGCCTGCTGGGGAGCCACGGGTAGCACATGTTTGTTCCATATCCGTATTTAGAGCGCCACGGCGTCGCAACCCTCCTTGCGCCGACAACCTCTGCTTGACCTCTACCGGAGTCTTGAAAACATCACTTTCGAGTGAGTAAATGCCGCGGATGTTCTGAAGGAAGTCGGCTCACGAGAGGGCTTTAGACGCACCGGTTCAAGCTGTTTTCACAGGTCGCACCGCCACTTGTGATACATCCGTTACATCAGCAAAACCGTGGAGGCGCTGACGAGCCCTGATAAAGCTTTATCAGGGCTCGTCAGGGCCATCAGGGGCGTCAGTCTCAGCCGGCTCGTCGAGCGCTCTCAGACCTGTTCAGCACCTCTCGCAAGTTTGGGCTTCCTCAAGCAATCCACAAGCATTAGGGATGTCAGAATCATGGTGCATACTTTAGTTTCGGCACTGAGACAACGTAGAATAATGGTAAATAAAAAATACTAAAGGAACATGGCTCCTATGGGGCTCGAACCCAGGCGTCTAATCCTTTATCAGTACTCGTCAGTCGGCGTCAGGGCTGTCAGGGCGTCGGTGCTCCACTCTTTTACTGATGCTACGAGGAAGTCGAAGCACAGCATTCCCTTCATCTCCGTGAGTAAGCCCTGCCAGAACCTGGTCAAGTATACTGATCCTTCCTCATGCCCCAGCCTCAGCGTCCAACATACTTCCAAACTCGCTTCCACCGCTCAGCCATGTGCACCGCCACAACAGAACCCAAAACCTTACTGCGCGATTGAGCGTCCGATAGTCCACGCAGGTACCTGCGCTGCACTCTCCACTACTGCCCTACACCCCACCAGTACCCTGCTCAAGTTCCACGGTCTGACGCAAGGATTCATCCTCATTGTGCAGTCGCCGAACAAGTCAGCGCATCTCCGTAGGCATGCCTAGCTGGTTCAAGACCACTAAAGCATCGCGCAAGTACGTCGACCTCATCAACAAAGCGTCCTGCAAGTGGCCGAACTGGGACCCTCCCAACACCATAAACGTACGCAATTTCATGCTGCACTACTCATTCACCAATATTGATGACAATATCCAGGCAGGAGACTACGGCACGATAGATGAGACTACTGGGGAGTTTCTCCGACATGGGAACATTTACAACCTTGCCGTCCCGCTCGCCAGCACAGACAACGACACTAGGGATGCCGCAGAACAGATGAAGAGCGCTGCGAACGACTGGCCGCCGCAGTTGAGCAAGAAACCTGAAGAGATCTATCAGGTGTGCTCCAGGAATGCCAAGTATACCAGATCGGATGCTACCGCGCAGGCGTGCGTATCTCCCTCTGTTCCATACGAAAATATGCTCATACATAATGATGTTCAGGTCTGCCCCCGGCGTTGCAAAGGTTCAATTTGCGGCTCAGATTGAGTTCAAGAAGAGGCGAGGCGCATTCCTAGTGATGCACAACGCACGGATGACGACGTTGCCCAACGAGTTCCTCATGGCTACAGAGCAAAACAAGCTCTTGAAGGGGAAGGTCCTCGTCACGCAAACCTTCGCATGTGATGGATACGCTCTGTACCTTTCCAGCAGCAGTGAGTCTCACCGACCACGCATTTTCTGTCGCTCACGGTGTCCGTTCTTGTAGAGGAAGAGTCAATTAACATCGAGCTGAAGGCTCTCACCGCAAACGGTCCTGCTAATGCCGGCGGCCAGCTCGGCTGGCATCACATGGGTGGCTCAGGGTCGGGCCTCTTTCGCCATGCCCACGGCACGGAGGATGTGGGCATCCCTCTGTATCACATCATGGCCATTCGGAAGCTGCCTGCTAGGAGAGCGGATAAGGGCGGCTTCGAGGATGAAAAGTGGGTTCATCGTATCACTGTATCGCGATTCATCTGACAGTGGGTCGCTACTAGGTGGGAGCAAGTCGATACACCCTGGAGATACCTTGATGACGACGGCGAGGAGGAACCGGATGACTAGTTCAAGACTTTTCCAACCCGTTGCCGTCTGCTAGGTTCATGTCGCTTTCTCCTGGCTCGTTCTGTGTGTATGCTTACAGCAGGTGTTGTCGTATTATTGGCTCTATTAACTGTACAGTGTGGTGTAGTAACTGTAAAATACCAATCGCCGGATTTCCCACTACAGTCCACAGTACATGCGACATTTTCCCCCGGGAAGGGTGTAGTCACCCTGGTGCCATCTCCCCAAGATCTTGGTGCACCTCTGTACCACCACATTCCAAGCCATGGCCACGCGACGTGTCTCTTTTGCGCTATCGCTGCGTCGTGGGGTGCATGGCCGTCTTCGCTACCGAAGGCGTCGGCTACTTGACACGCACATCCGATGGCCGACGTCGAGCTCTCGCATAGACCACCGGTCCTTCACGCCGGTCAGATCCGAGCGAAAAGGTTCGTCATCGCGGGCCTGTTGGTCTTGCACAACCGAGGACGGACTTAAGTATAGGTCGCATCCAACTTTCGACGCCAAACTTCCCGTGGCGACACCAGCGGCGTATCGCATGCCTGCCTGCTGGATCCTCTACAGCTTGCGCACCCGCACAATTCTTGCAGTATCGCATTGTCTGGTGGCGAGTAGGGCACCAAGCCGTCGCGAAGACATCATAATCAAGTATGCGCCGTGGATGACAAGGTGCTGGACCTGAACGGCCGCTGACCGAGAAGCGTTCAAACGGCCCTGCGAGTGCACATGAGTGATTTTACTACGAGAAACGCACGTCAGTCTCCACAAGAACGCGTACAGGTGGGTTTAAGTCGCACCTTAGATCGAATAATGCGCGCCCGAGCGACGAGAACTGCATAGATGCCTCTCCGGGGCCGAGGAGGCGGTGCCCACAGACGTCGAAATGCCACATTTGAAGGCAGAAAGAGACCCGGCGAGCGCGACCAAAGGGCAGCGGCGGTGGGAAACTGCGTACAACTGCCGTCCGTCTGACACTTCCCATGGTAGGTCTAGGGGTGCAATCTGGTGAGGTGCGTGCGCCCTTGTTGCGCGTCCCCGCGTCCCGCTGGACCAAATTTGCACGTGTCGGCACCGGTGTTGCGTCTTTGCGCCGGAAGACGGAAGATTGCCCACAGCGGTCGGAGTTGGTCTCGTAGATGCGTTTATTCGCTATGTATATCTTCGTTTCCGGTTGCTGCGAGCCAAAAATAATGTGAAGACGCGCCGTGGTCCGAGGGGTCTGCGGAAGAGCATCAAGGGTATGGTCAATGCGTGTATTTCTGTACACGCACCGAGCAAAACCAATCCCGCGGGATTTCGACGGGTACCTAGCGGCGGCACAACGGATTGACGACCCGCGGCCAGGAGCCTTGGTGAAGTAGCATCGTGCTTGAAATCTCGATGCTGCCTAGAGCGGATCGCCGCACAACAAGAAACGGGTTGGGGATGCAAATCCGAGGAAGCCGGATGGCGTGGAGTGCAACCTAGAGCTCGGCTCGCAAGGTCAGGTTATATCGCCGTGCGGTGAGCGACCTGTGTGGAGGAGACGGGGTCATCGGCTGGCGACGTTCTTACATCGACTTGCTGTGCCCGAGGCCTTTGGTCTCAGAAAGCTGAATCTTCGTCCCACGACCAGCGCTTGTCCAGGTGTATTTCCATCCACGGTTCTAGACGGAGAGACAGAACTATCCTCGAAGAAGAGCTCAGTAACCGAGGGAAGAGGTTATGGTGATTGACACTCACAGCATGACAACGCCCCGTAAACAGCTCACAGATCATCTTGTGTTTCTTCCAGGGTCCACGGTGCTATCGAGAGGTATCCTAGCAGGTCAAAGGGCAGCGGTGGTCCTGAAAGGAGTCAGAACGGCACGCACGCTGGCTGAGAAAAGTGCATACTCACCAAGAACCTTGCAAAATTCTCCCGTGCTTTCCGCTCTGAATCCAGCAACTGCTCCCTATGCGGGCCCCTGTGCGCCCCTGCAAGGTCTTCCGAGGTGGACGAGCAAGGTCGAAAGGTGACACTGACAGAGTGGTGGCAGAAGACCGCAAGACGGCACGGGCGTGGGAGTGGCACCTTCATGCATTAGAGGTATATACAGGCAAGTGAGATATAATGCAGCGTTGTTGAAAGCGTGTAGATGAGCATAAAGTGAGTGAAGAACAGAGGCGGGCGACACCGCGACGATGAGACGTTTACAGATGGAGGGTAGCCTGCAGAGGGGAAGATCGGCGAGTACTGGCGGTAAACTGACGGATCGGGCTGCGTCAAGTACGCATGCCTTATGACTTTCAAGGAGCACCGTGTGTTGTGGGCTAACGAAGGCAGCCTGAGTGCCAGTCAAAAGTCTGAAGGACAGACCTTGCAATCCTCAGCGCCTTCGTGGCGGCCACGTGCGTTTTGATACTCAGCCGGTGATTGCCCGTGATGACCGCATCATTCTCGGATCCCGATACATGCCCACTGCCCAGCTGCTCTCTGCTTCATATTTCCACTCACCAGTACTTGACCGGTGAAGCGAAACCCACAGCCACAATATTTACGGACACCGGCCCGACAGGATGATATGTACTGAGAGGAACACTGTAAGGAGAACCAGGCTGTTTTCGCAAGGTCTTACCCCCTTCTTTGTCCTGCACTCGATCGTGTGTGATATACACCAGAAACGGTTTAACAGGCACACGAGCCATGTTGCATGAATCAAGGAGATAGCCGTCGAATGACGCTCTGCGTGTTGATGCAACCGTGTCGGCCTTGACCTCCCGCCGTCAATCCCACATACCGGCAGCACTACTATCCACACCGCCGCCCACCTCATCATCCCCGGGTCATTTGACAACACTCAAGCCATGTTATATCCGATACTGTGTGCTTGACCTTTTCTCTGAACTTTCCGCGCTGCACTAACATTGCCACATCCTCCAGCCGTGCCTTTGAGGCTATTCGAGCGCCGCATTGTTTCCTCGTTACGTGTTGCACCTAAAGCCCCAAGCAGCGGGTATGTCCACCATTGCTTATAATGCCTCACTGTCCTCAACTTCACAATTTGTAGACACTATCAAGGGCTCGATTAAGGTGTACAATGTGCGATGCTATCACAAAACTACAATACTCACCTGCTGGGATGACTTGAAAGAGGTGGGGAAAGCAGAGGGACTTGAGTAGAGCTAGTAGAGTGGATATGAATCAACGATGTTGTTGAGTCTGGGGTTTAGCCCACAGACCAGCCTCTTTATATACATGTGTAGAGGGACCCCAGACACTACCTAAGACCTCCAATACCATATGCTGACTGATACAGTCAGGTGATGTCTGACTAAGGCTCCAGAGCATACCACCGCTCTAACTCCCTTATCAGATCTGACCTAGCTATCATGCTAACATCAACACTATCTAGATGTTCTAATCTAGCTACTATACACTACCAGTACACGATGTCATAGTGACCTCATAGTGAGGTCATAGTCTAAAACGAATCCAGAACTGAGTCCATAATCCTGTGTCCGTATGAGGCATATCCCTGATAACCATGCGTCCGTCGCATGGCCAACTGATCAGCATCTTGTAATGCTGTTGTGACAACTGGGTAACGTGTCCCGTGACTTGATGTTACATTCTAAGCGCTCGTAGACTAGCGCTGAGGGAAATTATGACAGATGCACGCAAAAGTTTACTCAAACTGTTATACAATACTAATCAATAGTCCTACCGCCAGATACAACTGAATTGAGCGTGGCTGTAGAAGGCAAAAGTTTTATTTGTTGAAGCATTCATTTGGTTGAAAAGGGCCATTGAACAAAGCCGAAAACACATCAGGGCATCCTGAGCGCGTGCATCATCCAACCACTGCTATCGCCACCCCTCTCATTCACAAAAGGATTCAGTCTATTACAGTCCAACATACCTTTGAACACAGACATCTGATGCCGCTTGGAGCTGATGAAGACTTTGTTGAATCGTGGCGTCAACTACTAGTGTTATGCACTCCGCCCAGCAAAGCCTATCCTTTCTGCCTTTGGGGACTCGCAGATGCACTTCATTGTCACTCTAAAGCAAGTAACAACATTCAGGACTGTGAAGAATGCGTGCAACATTATCTCAGATTTCTTGACATTACCCCTCACGCCAGAGTCCCCACCTCAACACATTGTCCTCAATAACTTGGCGCTTGCATATTATTTCTGTTTCGGGCAGATTCATGGTATAGAACATCTAAATCAGTCAATATTGCACGACCACGCAGCTCTCAAGTTATGCCCACTAAGGGCACTCCGACCACTCAATGTCACTCAACAATCAGGGGAATTTGCTTGAGAGCGGATACAAGCGCATGGAAAACATTGGGAACCTTGACGTAGGCGATTGGGCACCACAGTGTAGCTCTTGAGTTGCACCCACCAGGGCACCCCAAGCACTCCTTGTCACTCAACAATCTGGCCATTGCACTCATCCGCTAATATGAGCGCATTGGAAACCTTGCTGATCTTGACAAGGGTGTTGAGTCAGATAGACACCATAAGCACTCTACTCATATCTTCTCTATTGTTCTACCAGGTTCCACCATGACGATCTCTATTGTTTATTGTCCTGGTACCTATTTGTGTCTATTTGTAGTACAGCCACCCTTTATTGTATATAAGGCAGCTCTCTGCCGCCATACTCTAATAAGACTCTTACAACTCTCAACCCACTAACATGTGTATCTACCAACCTACAGGTGAGTAACCACCCTAGCTTCCTCTAGGCCTCAGTAAGAGTGTACACCGATGTACATGCACTTCTACAGTTATGAGCTCCTGATGATGCGGTTAATTGCGCTGTCACTGGCAGCAGCAACCAGCTCATTAGTAAACTCGCCTGTATCTGTTCGCTGCCATCGTGCACAACAGTCACGCTCTTTAGCGCACTGTCTGCGCTGGGCAAGCTGAGCAGACATGAGGGTGCTCTTTAGGGCCCCTCCTTGGCTAAAGCTATGTCGGTACATTGTGCTGACTGTTCTGTCCCTATAAAACCGAACAATGTCTTCCTTTCTCAAGAAGCTTGTCCCTGTCCTCGACGGAACCAACTGGGAGCACTGGAACAACACCTTGAAGTCATTCCTGGGCACTCAGGGAATTTCCCATCAGCTCACAACAACCTAGCCGATGGTGCCGACCTTAGTTCGCATTATTCCGGCAGCTCCTGCTCGCACCATAGTTGCAGCTGTGGGTACCACCCGGCCATCCCTGCGCTCCTTGCCTCTGGCGAAGTACCTGGTAATGAGCATGAGCACTCCAGGGCTGTCGACAAGCAGCGACTGGATCAACAACAACCTCCCGAGGTCATGGGCTTCATTTGCCTTCGCTTGACTTACTAGATCAGACAGTCGGTGAAGAATAAAATGATAGCCAAGGCCCTGTAAAAGTCTTTGCAGACTGCCTACACCCAAAACACTCTAGGTACGGCCTACACTGACTTCAGAGGCCTCCTGAGACTCGCATCCCTGATGACCAGTCCCCAAGCACCCACGCGATTGCCAAAATCCAATCTCGCATCGACCGCCCTTAATGCAGCCTATGTGGAAGTAGATGTGTACTTATACCTGATGCTCCTCATCTCGAAGACACCAGCGTATGGTGAGCACGTTGCCACTGTCAACACTCTAAATCAGAAGATGGTAGACACATCCTGAGATCCTCTACTTGCTGGAAGCCCTGAGCCCAAGCAGTATGGGCAGCAGATCATCGCTGCATGAGAGCAGCAGAAGCTTTCGGTGGCTAGCAAAAGCAGACAGAGTCTGCTAAGCATGTCACTGCCATTAAGAACAAAGGAAAGGATCCCCAGTTCAAGCAGCAGCAGCAACTATAAGGGCAGCAGCGGCAGCAGCCGTGTGCTGGCAATGGCAAGGAAAAGAAGACCCAGCATAGCAAGTGCACGAGCAAGGCCAAGGATGCTGACCACAGTCAATTCTACATTGCCGCACCAGTTATCCCGGTGATGAACGACTTCGCCCGACGTGCCACTCACAAATCTGAGGCCGAAGAAATTCAGTCTCACATCAAGGAGGCGCGAGCTCTGGCTCGCAAATGGCAACCAGTTCCCCCACTTCCGCAAGGCACTCGCTCTTGCTGAAAGAAGCCCGAAGTCGTCAAGTCCCAGGAGCACATCTGGACCCTCGAAGAGGTTGTCGACGCCAATGAGCACAATGCTCATTGCGCGGACAGCATGCGGGACATCGAGCACTGCCTGCAGAACACAGTTCATGAGTTAGAATTCCAGCAGGAGTTCACTCTAGATGATCTCCGCTAACTAAATTGTTAGCAATCCTCGACAAGGACGACAAGTTCAGGAGCTGCACAAGGCCTAGCCGCGAAGCCACAGAGATCTCGCAAGACTGCTCGCAAGCAGTGGATCGTGGACAAAACGCAGCCTAAACAAGGGCTCGACCTTTGACCAGAAGCATCATGGACACTTCCGATGGGAACGAAACCAGCTTATGAAGCTGGCTGTCACCCAGGAGAGCAAGTTTGCCGCCACTGCCGCGAAGATGAGGCCGGCGGAGAAAGCTTGTCGCGTCGAGCAGGCTGACTTCGACTACGCCGAGCACATGCTCAATGCCTGCATCGACTCGAACAACATCGCTCTCAAATGCAAGTTTGCTGAGCGGAGTTTGTCGAGCAGCTCATCTCGCTCCACCAAGCACAGCTCGTGCGAATCCTCCTGCAATCATCTGTCCCAGCCAGGTCAATATGCAAATGTCGCTTGACGGGGAGGACAGCTTCGACGCCGCGACCACTCTGATATCGAGGATGCCGTGTCCCCGGAGCGAGGACAGTGACGACGACAACAATTAGTATGCCGGATGTCTAATGGACGATCAAGAGATCCAGGGATATCATTGATGTATACTTCGAGTACGTCCCCTTT
>JAKOGH010000263.1:0-15945 GCA_024811115.1 Terana coerulea
ACCACGCGCCGGGCTGTCCGGGATCTGGTGCAGGTTCCGGGGCAGCGTGTACGGCTGCACGACGTCGTCGGCCGTGCTCAGGAAGCCGCCCGCCTCCCGCGGCGCACCAGGCTATCATAACGGTGAGCGACCACAACAGAACCTAGTGTAGAGAGCTCACGAACCTGTTCGGCTTCCGCGGGAGCACCGGCCCCTTGCGCACTGGGCCCTCTGTCCGCATACTGCTCCTGCAGCCGCTGCCGGATGCGGAGGCCCTGCACGAGCCGCTGCCACCGCCTGACCACGTCCTGCTGCTGTTTCGTCCGCCGCTTCTTCTCTGCCTCTGCCTCTGCCGCCCAGAATGCCTGCGATCAAACCCGTGCCTCTGTTAGATTGCGCGGCTGGCCGACGCCGCACATCACGCACCTCGAGCAGCGCCGCCTCGTGCTCGGCCGCCACGACGACACCGGTGACGAGCGGAACGCGCGGCGCTTCTTGAACTCGAACCCTGTCTGACGTCGGGGTGGGTCGGTACGAACGTTCCTAGCGCGGGACGGCAACGGGTCCACTCACCACGGCCTCCGCGAAATCGAAACCCAGCTGTCGCGCTATCTTGATGGCTCCTTTATCTGGTCCGGGAAAGCGGTGTGAATGCCCTATTTGCATGGGGAGTTTGCGTAATACTTACGCGGCACGTAGGCGCCCCGCGGGGCAGCATCGAGGGCACGTACAGATCGATGTTGCCAAAGTCGTTCTTGGGAACTTTGCCCTGCATGCGCAGCGTGAGCGACATGATCGCGATGGCAGACAGGCACCTACGTCGACGACGGGTGACGGGATGTACAGCTCCGTCTGGCTTCCTGAGTACAGGCCCTGCATGACATCTCGCTCTGCAGAAGCCGGTCGCGTCGTCTTCGCCTGCGACGGGGAGGCGGTCAAGGCGATCTGCCATCGCCATTTCTACAGCACGCCGCTTATTGACGGTCACCGCATTTTGCTTGACCCACTTCATCGGCTGACAGCCTTCGCGCACCTTGCGTCCTTGGCGCATCCAGTTCTCCGCAGTTTTCAGCGATAGCACTGACGATCGCGAATATACCGGCTCGCCACGGAATTTGCCCAGCTCGACGAGGGGATGGATCACCTCATCGCGCCGTAAATGTCTTTTCTAGCACGTATCTGCGATACGTGACGCTGTTAGCTACGCCCGGATAATCTACATTGAACTGCCTTACAGAGGATGATTTTTGAACCCCGCCATCGTCATTGGCATCTGCTCCGTTAGCTGTTGAACGTGCAGCTCATCGTCCTCGAGGTCATCGCGATTCTGAACCGAATTAACATAGTGTCAGTACGCTCCTGCGAATCCTCTGTGAACGTACGCACCAGCCGGTATGGCCGCGTCACCATGCGCATCACTTGCTCCCACCAGTCCTTCTTGCCCTTGCCACCCTGCTGCATCTTCGCGACCTTCGCCCCGTACTCCTTTGCATATCGCGGCGTGATGTCCCGCGCATACCCGTCCTCCTCGAACGCGACGACGTACACCATCCGGTTCTCAACCCGCATCCCCACGGGAGAGTTGAAGTTGCTCGTCGGGTCGAACACCGTCCGCTTGTTCACTAGCCCACGCATGGAGTCTATCGGCAGCCAGCGTGCGTCTGCGCGAGAGAACACCTCCGTCCAAAATACGGGAGCGCTCTTCGTTGGGTCAGGTGTCAGTTCGCCTGTGCGGTCGCCTCCGAGTGAGCTCACGCAACGCTGCCATGAAACGACACTGACGCACGCTTCTTTGCCTTTTTCACTGGCGCGGTGCCCAGCTTACGACCTCTGCTACCTCGCAAGGTTATCACAGGGGGAGCCCTCTGCTTCTCCTTCCCCTTCTCCGTCCCAGCAGGCGTGCTCAGCCTGCTGCCGTTGAACTCGAGCCAGACCCGGGAAAGCTGCCCTTGCTACTCCCCGGGATAGCAACCTCTTCCATATCCATGCCGTCTTCGTCTTCCTCTGCAGCAGCCTTACCCTTGCCTTTGCCATCGGGTGCTTTCGGCTTCCTCGCGGCAGTCTTTGGCTGGCCCACCCGCGCCTGCCACGGGACGCTCTGCAAGCTGACTACCAGACGGGCGGGGATGCCGAGGGAGCGGCAGAGCGCCGTGAAGAGCTGTGCGCTCGTGTCCCGCGAGCCCTTGCGCATCAGCGCGTGCTTCATCAGGCTCTTCTCGCTCCGGATGAGCTCGCCCTCGTCTTCGTCCTCGTCATCTTCCACATCGCGGGCGCGGCCCTTGCCCTTCTTGTCCACCTGCGCCTTTGCGCTCTTCCGCTCGAGTTCGGCCTGGACGTGCTCGAAGGTCTGGCTGCGGATGTGCCCAGTCGGGACGATGGCAAAGTAGCCTATCCACCAGGTAACGAGCCGCGTGATAGCGGACTCGAAGAGACGTCCACGCTTGACAGCTTCTGGAATACGGGACTTGTGGATCATGGCGAACGCGTTCTGCACGTTGATAGGGGTCAGAGACATGAGTCTCGCCTATTATCGTTGGTGTCAGGATTTTAAGGGTTTCGAAAAGTACACATAACGTACATGCAATAAAGGGTCGTTTATCCACTTATTTCGTTTTCGTGCATTCCCAAGCAAAGCAATAGTATGTATCTTGTGGCAGTTCAACCGTGCGATACGCTGTGCATACAGCTCTGCCGCTCTCTTCCTAGCCAATTCGTTCATAAGCATACACAGCACCATTTGCGAGGTACGCACTTGGCTTCTTCATCCTTTTGGGCTTCGCTTGAAGGGTGATCTCAATGTTCGGCGCAGGTGCTGGCATCAACGAACTAGACGCAACGCCGTCCGCTGGCAATATGGAAATGATGTTCTCCTGCGCATCGACAGGCACGGCGACCTCCTCCCAGTCGAAGTCATCCTCGCTCTCTCCGTCGATCACCGAGCTCGAGTCCGCTTGCATCTTCGCTGTCGCCAGACGCTCCCAGTGACTGAGTGCACGCTTCGTAGGCGGAACAGCAGAACGAGAGAGGTGTAGCGGGAGGCCTCACGTTGTCTGGATCGCGGACGGTGGTGGTGAGGGGGAGAGGAGAAGGCGCGGGATAGAGTCGCGGATCCGAATGAGTTCAACGCGTCCGTTGGAGTCAAACTCGCGAGGACGCGCTGCCGGTCGCGCTCATTTGCTGACAAAACAGTGGTCACGTGGTATGCAGCAATGATGTCACCGTGCCGCTCAACGTTCGCTCGCGCTTCACTTCACTTCACGAGTTACTGAACAGGCCCTTACTGTAGCCTGAGCGGCCACAAAGGTTGCAGAATTCTAGTCTCGGTTCCAGACCCTTTGCCCGCGTTACTGATGTTTGTTATCGGATAACAACTGCTTGGTGCAGGACGCGGGCAAAGGGTCTGGTGAGTTTGAATCATCGGGGTGTAGATGAAACTCACGTGAGCGCCTTCGCTTTGTATTGCGGTAAGCAAGGAGTTTGTTATGCTCGGTTCGTCTCTGTGCATCTCGCTCTACGCCCACCACACCACACTAAATATACCTAAAAACCCCTCAAATGTGATGGCCTGGATGCATTGCGTTACTCTGATATTTATACAATATCAGTTTCTCGCTGCTGGATGTGCTTGAGAGCATTTGATGGCCACCAGAGGCCCACTTTCAGGTGCCTAGGAGTCCGCACTGGAATAAACATCGTATGTCTTATCTCACACATGATTAGCATGTTTTCATGAATATACAAGGTATCAAACGAATTTTTTGTCAGAGATTGCGCTGCAGTACGGTACCGACCTTAGGAACCTAGCACCTGTATAGGCGCCAGGTAAGCGCAGCCTTGTTACCCCGTTGAAGCAACGTTGAAGTCCATATACGAACTTTGCTTACTACGGCTCACGTGACTTTCATCTACACCCGGATGATCCAAAGTCACCAGACTCTAAAGAGGTTGCTCTGCAGCGCGTCTTTCAAACTCCGCTTACTACATTACAAACGGTAACAAGGCGCGAAGCGCGCTGGCTGCGAGCAACCTCTTTACGAGTCGGGAACGAGACTAGCAGAATTCAAGCTTCGAGCCAAGTAAGTCTGTAACACAGTGGCTTTTGCTTACATAAATGTCTAGACTGAGTAAATGTCCTGGATGGCTCAGACTTACTTAGC
The DNA here is from genome assembly GCA_024811115.1 of Terana coerulea. Taxonomy (NCBI): domain Eukaryota; kingdom Fungi; phylum Basidiomycota; class Agaricomycetes; order Polyporales; family Phanerochaetaceae; genus Terana; species Terana coerulea. The sequence continues at coordinate 4,137 of JAKOGH010000263.1, forward strand.
CTCTGTAGCTCTCTACACTTTGGACACGGCGACTCTGAGCATGGCACCAGAACTAGTTAGTACAGTCCCAGAACTCGTCGATGCGATCCTCGAGGGTATCCATAGCCCATATTGACGAGGACGGGGTGTCCTTCAGCCGCCCAGACAAGAAGAATTTTGCCTCATGTACGCTAGTATGCAAAGCCTGGAGGCCAGTGGCACAAGACCACCTCTTCCGCGACATCACATATTCCTTCCGCCGTCCGCCAGAAAGCGGCAACACCGTCGGCTGGGACTTCATACCCGGCTCGCACAGCGACGATGGCCGGTGGGGCTACAACTACGGAGAACGTTACCTGACACCGTACAAGACCCTTGCGATGCTCGTCGACTTTCTCGAGCGCTCAGGCGTGGGCCGCTCAGTCCGCGGCTTGAAGTTGAGCTGCTGTGCAGTCGACTGGGAGTATGGGCAGGGGCATCCGAGGCTTCACACCAAGGACCGCATCGACCCTAACGTCCTGGACGCTCTCCTGACGCAGCTTCCTCAACTACGCGTACTCAGGACGTCGGATGTCATCCCTGCGTATGCACTCCCTCAGGACCAGCTCATATCCCGACCGAAGTTGGAGTTGGACATGAGCTGTGCACAGCAAGCGCGCCGAGAAGTTCAGGTACTCGTCGGCTGCTTCGCGCAGCTGGGCATCCTTCGTATAAACCACAATGGCTTCATCCAACGACTCATCGAATGGGAGCCGGCGCCGGACCTCTCTACGCTATCGAGCCTGGAATTGAAAGCGCTGCACCTTCAACCTACAACGGATATGCCCAAGTTTTATGAAGATCTGGCCAAGTCTCCCTCTCTTCTCACTCTGGAATCACTCACACTCGAGTTCCACCCGCATGGACACAACGGCACGGCTGGAGGTGTGCTCTGGACCTTCATCCGCGCAGTGGGACCCTGTCTCAAGAAGCTTCGCCTTTACCGCCTTCACAACTGGATTCCCGGTAGGTCGTCGCAAAATACACTGTCCAAGCACGAGCTTCGCTGACGCGGAGGCTGCTCCCAGCCACGCTCGATTTGTCGCCTTGTGCCTCCGTCACGGACCTGACTATCGGCTTCTTCATGCTCGGAAATTCGCCCGGACACCAGAGACAGGCACTAGAAATGGTCGCTGGGCCTGTGGCAGGGTTGAACAAATCACGCGCGCCCCTTATGAAAGTCCTTTTCGAGGTTACTATGACCAAGGTGATGTCGCTCGAATACCAGTTGGATAATAAAGGTCCATCAGAGTCATCGCTGCAGAGCGAGCTGTTGACCCTTCTAGATCGCTGTCCTATTTCTTTGATAGACGTCGTTGTAGCCCCGGAAGCGTTGGTCTCCAGTGCCAGCGTAGCGAACACCGAAGCTCATGATGTAGACTCTATCATGGAGATTCGACTTGTACAGCGGTGGTTCCCTATTATCCACGAGAGGAAGCAGCTGGCTGTTAGCTGGCGACGCCATACATAGCCCGAACAGTAGCACCAACAATGGAATTTAGGACTTCACTACTTTCATAGCGTCAAATGAATTACTGTGCACCATGGCACGCTAATGAAAACGGTGCAGTACTAGTGGTACACGTTTAATGCCAATCTTTGTCTCCTCTACGCCTCTCAGGCTGGAGACTCGGAGCGGTTGCTTTACTGCACTTAATCTCGGTTTATATCTGTAGTGAATGGCAAAACACCAAACATACTTCTTGCCTCTCCGTCTGCTAAATGCTTTCTCGTCGGTTACCCACGACTTTTAAGTAGGGGTCACGTGAGGAGGTCAGACCACCGAACGCTAGCGTATGGCAGAGCCACAAAGAGCCTCACAGTCAACGCTCGTCAATCAATGCAATCCACATAATCATGTCATAGTCATAATTTCGTGATAGTAGTTCTCGTGTACATTGTCTGGGTTTTCTCGTCAAACAAGCGCGCGCTCACATCCACTACTCCACTATCGCTACAATGGAGGGCAGGCTCAGAGCCATCTCTGAAGCTTAGAGCGTGATCGGCAGGCAGCCGATGCTCAGCAAGCCGCCCTGACGTGCACTTGAGTACGAGGACGAGTTGTTAGCGGTAAAGCACTTACGACGGCGTTGTTCTCGCAGCAGACGGGAGAGGCGTCACATGCGCTGCCGCTACCGACGCCGACGACGCTGATGGGGGAGCACCCGAGGCCAAGGAGGCCCGTGACGGGGCCGAGGACGACGCCGAGAAGCCCGAGGAGGGCGTCGCCTTGGGCCGACTGGCTCTGCAGTCCGTCCGTCAGCAACACGAAACGCAGCATGCATCGGCGAGCAGCATGGGACTCACGTCGACGGTGGAGTTGCAGCATTGGATGCTGCCCGTGCTGCACTGGCCAGCAGACTGGCGCACCTCGAGGGGTGTGGCGACCGCAAGAAGGGGGAGGGCAAGCAGGGTGGCGACGGCGAACTTCATACTGGAGCAGGTGCTTTGAGGCGGTGTAGAACAGCGGGAGTTGTTCGACTGAAGATGAGGGACGGTCAGACAGCCTTTATATACCATTTCGTCGTCCCCATCCTGCTCACCTTCCCGAAACGGCACTTCCCACAGGCTGTCGTTGAAATGCTTCCTCCGCAGTGCCCCGCGGGCACCAGCCAATACACTGCCGGCGCGTTTTATGACGAAGGTCAATTTCGGTGTACTACCCGTTCATATAACTGGTTTCGCTGCCGCGAATAGGCAGCTGACTTGGTATCTCCGCATGTCAAGATTCAGCATGTCGTGCAGCTGGAAGTGTAGGTTCGCCATCTTGAGCGTCGAGTTTCGTGTGCGAGGCTGCCGCGTGCGTGATAGAGTGGAGTTTTTTAGATTCAACTCTCCACAAAATATCGAATAGGCTGGGATGCTGTTGAGCTTTTGCGCGCCCTCGAGGCTCTCTGGCCGAATTACGAGAGGTTTCCTGACATGCTGTTACCTCCGACCAGCCGAGTATTTGCAGCTCCATGGAGCCCGCTCCTTCAAAACCGCACGTGAGACAGACAAGTTTCCAATTTGAAGATGGTATCCCTACTTACCGTTGCCACAACGTCGTGCGTAACGCGTTGGTAACGCGTTGAAGAGGGTCCGAGCGCGTTTGTAAATTGGATATATACCTGCAATCGGGGTGAGCGACACGAGCCGCTAACAAAGAGGAAAACAAGACGGCGTTCTCACATCTTTCTATATAGTGATCTTTGACCGTCAACGCGTCCGTTAGAGTCAAACTTATAAGTTATGAGGACACGCTGTCGGTCGCGCTCATCTGCTGACAAAGCAGTAGTCACGTGGAATGTAACAATGATGTCACCTTGCCGCTCGGCGCTCGCTGCTCAATCAGAAGAAACTGACTACCATTGCAATTTGCCAGAGCTTGTTCGCTGTGGACCGTGGTCCAATACTTACTGACTGGTACTGCGGCACCCAGTTTCCCTGCTATCACTTCGAATTCGACACGTTGAACTTCATCAACAGCTCTATCGTTTTTATCACCTTGCTTGCAAGGTAACTGTGAAAACCTTTACAGCACCTTTTGAAATTATACGGAATCGCGCTCGAGCTCTCGCGGCGGGCGCTTTCCCCGGGCGTTGCCGTGCTCTGATGTAGCCACCATATGTGGCAATGGCATCACCGGCATCCCTTCATAGCCTGAGCCGGCAGCCCTTTGAATCTTGGTCAACCACCGTGAACCTCAGTTACATTACTCACATTTGCTTGAAAATGTATCTGTTGGGCCTCGGAAGTCTGTGTCTTATATTCTTAGCATTAGTGTGATCACATTAGCCATGAAAACACACATCTCGCACAGTTTCTCGCACAGTTAGTAGCTGACTGCGCGAGGTTGGCGCTGGTTGGGGTGAGGCTGTAGGGCTAAAAGACCTTGGTACTCAAACTCTGCAGCACTTTTGTTAATGCAAGCCATGTCCATTATCCCATTATGTCAATCAAAAGTAGCTGGGTGTATTTCTTGGTGTGTACGGTCACTGACAAGCCGGAATGAGCAATGGGCCTAGCCTTGCCTATGATCGCAGTGCTATATATGGTGCGTACATCAAATCCCGGCAACACCCGGATAAAGCGCCCGCCGCGAGAGCTCGAGCGCGATTCCGTATAATTTCAAAAGGTGCTGTAATGTGAAGCCACTTTTCGTCCTACCGGCATTTGCCTGACGCCCATCCTTTCCCACGGCCGTTCCCTTCCTCGCCGTCGTCCTGCTTAATCAGCACACGTTTACACCTGTACAAACCCAAGCAGGTTTTTTGTCGGGCGGAGCCGACACGTATCTAGTCACTAGCTGTGGGCTTAAATAAAAGCAACGCAGTAAGTCTACAGCCCCACTGGCAATCCTAGTTGCCAACCGTGCCATACATCAGGAAAGGGGTTTCAGTTACATATTTGATGTTGTCTATGGTACATACCCGGAGGTACTCATTGAAAGCAAAGAATATCCTAGGCTAGTGTGGCCTATGGTCCTCTATGCATGCATGGTCTGCTCTACCGCGGTCTCTGAGAGCCGTGAGTGGATGCTTTCTTCTTGGATAGCTTCCGGCTGGCTGACTAATCATATCAGAAATTCCCTGAGCCTATGCAAGAGACCATTCGCTATGGCATCCTATCCCCGAGCGGGCCGGGGCACGCGCAAAGGTGAGACTCTGCGCATGCATCGTACGTACCTCGGTCCTTTTCTATTGTCCCTTCTCTCACGGCGTGACCCGAGTGCCTGACAGGCCGATTCCGAGTCTTCAGGTGCGACGTATATAAAACACGTAGTCTGTTACCTCTAAAGTCTGCGTCTCACCCCTATACATCACGGTAAGTCCCGGATTTCGCATGTATGGCTACACTCACTTACCACAATAGAGCAGCTTTTCATGGACAGCAATGTCCAGTGTCTTGCAATGCCGCCAATACCCCAAAAATAGTGGCATTCGGGATTGCTAGTGAGTCTGTGTGCTACTACGGACAAGGACCACCACTGGTACTCACTCTTCACTACAGGCTCGGGACTTCAAAATTCTGTATAAGCAGCCGGGTACGCATGTCAAAATTGACTGCTTCACAAGGATTTGAACTGACCTCTGAAGCCCGAGTCCTTGGCCTCGAGTAAGTTACTACTTGTGTAACGGACCACGGTAGATACTCGTCCCTGTTCCGTACTGCGAGTCACGATTCTTTGCAATATAACTCATTTGTAAACAAATATACCGGAATTATGTAATCAATAAGTCGCTCTCCCAATCCAGCATTTTCATCCACGCGCCGTGTAGCTGTTCATAGTAAGGTGAGTCGTAGCTCAGTATAGCAAAGGTACGATAGCCCCTTATTGCAGCCCATAGCCAAAACTTGGTTATGTAGCACAATATATGTCGAGGAAGTCAATGGTGCTATAATCGCTATACGTACTATCTGACGCAATGTAGGCTAGAACCTCTTTCGTGATGCTATCTACATCTTCAAACTGATGGGAAGATGTAACCGATAAGCGCTTTCTCGAATCTTAAACTTCAACAACGTTAACACCTTCTAGCTGTGGGCCGAAAGGAGTCCTGTAAGTCTATGCCTCCGCTGGGTATACTCAAATGGTTGGGACTAACGTGCAGCTCGATTACTCCAACTCCGTAGATTTTGACAGTGCCATTTAGCATGGTCTTAGAACTAGCCGCCATCCCTGAGCTCATCGATGCGATCCTCGAAGGACTACATCCCCAAGACGAGGACCTAGAGACCTTCATTCCCACAGCCTTTCACTCGAAAACGGATATCTCCTCGTGTACGCTGGTTTGCACAGCTTGGAGACCTATTGCACAACACCACCTCTTCCGCAACATCACATATTCATTCCGACGACCACCAGAGAATGGCAGCACCGCCGAGTGGGACGCCATACCGTGCAGCGAGGCAGGTCGGTGGGGCAAGAAATTTGGCGAACGGGCGCCGACACCGTACAAAACCCTCGCAATGTTTGTCGACTTCCTCGAACGCTCAGGCGTAGGACATTTAGTTCGCGTCCTCAAGTTGGTGTGCCGAGCAGTCAATTGGGAGGCTGGGTTTCCCAAGTGGGAACCGAAGCTGTTACACCGAGGACCGAATTGAACCCCGACTCTTCATTGCTCTCCTGGCGCAGCTTCCTCAGCTGCGTATACTCAGGACGTGGGATGTCATCCCTGCGTGTCCACTCCCAACGACTGCTTGTTATCCCGCCCCTTATTGGAGTTGAATATCGGCTGCCACACTGTAGGATTAACAGCTCCCGAAGTCCCACTCCTCGCTGGAAACTTTGCGCGACTCGATGCTCTTCGCTTAACCTCCGCTCTCCTCTCCGCACGACCCATCGAATGGGGATTTGGAGAATTAGCCCCAGATCTTTCTGTGTTATCTAGCCTGAAGATCAGAGCGCTGCATCTCCATCCAGCAGTGAATCATTCACAAGTCTATGATAATCTGGCAAAGTCTCCCTCCATCCACGCACTGGAGTCACTCACATTTGAGTGGATGCCCATGGCGGGATCGAACCTTGTATTTGTCAGTGCACTGGAGGCTTTTGTCAGCGTGGGACCTACTCTCAAGAAGGTTTCTATTCGACTCGCCTACTCTTTCAATCCCAGTAAGTCACTCTGGGACACAGATTGTGGCCCCTTGCGCAAAGCTAACGCTGTTCCAAGTATTAGATCTGTCGGCTTGTACCTCGCTCAGGAGCTTAAGACTTCGCATTCCCCTACACGCCTGGAACGAACAGCAGGAGGAGATTCTGGATACAGCTGCAGGATATGTGGCAGAGCTCAACGGCTCGCGAGCACCACTAGAGACGGTTCTGTTCGAGATGGACTTCTTCACCAGGATCACGGACGCGTACAACATCCGCCCAGATACGACGTCGTGGGTTGAACATGCCGCGTTGCGGAAGGAGCTGGTGGCCGTCCTCGATCGCTGTCCTAATTGCTCGACAAACTTCGTCTTTGATTCGAGGATTGTGATCGACACTGCAGCGGACCCTCGAGACGTGGATTCTGCCTTAGAGACCCTCGTGGAACGGCTGTTTCCTATCATCCAGGAGGGAAAGGGGCTATCTTATACTTGGCGGCATCATACGGAGTCTTCTGAGCGACTGTTCATGTAGGATCTGGCGAAAGGGTAGCCGGTAGAGTACTACTTTTAGCTGTACTTCAAACTTATTATCCCAGCACGAGCTCGCAGTTAGCCTGCCACATAGGCTAATTGTAACTTGTCGCTCAGACTCGCTCTATCGGCCCCATTATTCTGAATCTTTGACTAACGGCCGGCATCGCCGAGTGCGAGAGCCGATAACGCACCGTTTTCAATTACTGTGTGATAATGGATGCATTGGTAGCGAACGCTGTAGCTGCAAGCTGGAGAGACGGCCATACTCGACATCTAGCAAAGGTTGTCGGCTACCTGTGTGATTAGCTTCCTCACTGCCGGCGCCCTCACGCCCTCCGCGCCGCATCCGCCCTTCTCCAGCTTCGCCTTGAGCGTCTCCTTGGCCTGCAAAACCTCAAGCAGTGGGCCCAGCTGAGATTCATACGCCGGTGAGAAGCGCAGGAGGAACGCAAGACACGCGGTCAGCCGATGCACTACACACAGGCCCATCAGCACCGAACTATCGAGGAACGCACGAGAGCGCACGTACCGATCTCCTCGTTCTGCACCTCGTTCTGCAGTGCCTCGAGCACCGCACTCACGACCTCGACCTCCCACTCCCCATCGTCCTCCGACGCCGCGAACGGCCCGTAGTTCCGCCGCACCTGCGCCAAGCGCTCCTTCTGCACGCAGCCAGCGACGTTGAACGCGAGGCTCGCCGCCGCCGTGCGCACCGGCGCGTCCACATGCAGCAGGCACTGCACGAGCAGTGCCGTGAGGCTTCTGCGCTTACCCGCCGCGCTGAGAAGGTTGCCAGACAGCGCGGGCGCGGCGAATGCGTTCGCGAGGAGGCGGAGGAGTGTCAAGAGGTAGTTTCGCGCGCTGGCAGACTGAGCCGCGTCGCCCAGCGCGGATAGCGCCTTGAGCAGGAGAATCTGGATGGGATCTGATGTCCCGCCCGCTGCGGACGCGCAGTACGTGCTGACGGCGCCGTCGAGAAGGGCCAGCCGCCAAAGATCAACCAAAGGGAAGAGCTGGGCGGGCGGGAGCGAAGTTGTGAGCGTACGGGTAGCTGTCGCCCAGTTATTCAACATGGAGGGGTAGCAGACGGTCCAGCCTTCGCATTCGGTGCAGAGGGAAACGCGCTTTGAGATAGGGGATAACTTCGCTGGCTAGAGTCTGCTTAATGGTGTTTGCAGAAGATACCGGGGAGTTCGCGCCGTCGATGAAGGAAGAGAGCTTGCTAAGGACTGTATCTAGGGCAGGTACTTGCGTGAACAAGATTGGGTCAGTAGAAAGGGCTTCCAGTGTAGGTATGGACTTCTTGGTATGAGGGTGTGCTGTGATCATTGGTTGAGTTGTTGGACGCGGGAGCGACAAGCTAAACGCACGAGGATAGGTCTCAAACAAGAGGAAGTTGACCTGGGACTGCAGCTCCGCCCCATCTACACCTTTCATTTCGTGTGTCTGAAACAGCCAAATTTTAGTGTGCGTTGGCAAGGTGTAGGATGAAGTGCAAACAAACCTTACTTCCATCCTTGAAGAATATAAATGTAGGAGTCACCCTGACACCATACTCCGCGCTGACAGCATGCCCCATCCCGGCTCCCAAGTCTACCTTCACAAAAGCAACACCACCTCCACCACCAACCCCGGCCGCCTGCGTCTTCTCATGCGCTAGCCTCTCGAACGTGGGCTCGATCATGCGACATGGCGCGCAAGTCTGGGAGGTGAAAAACGCGACAACGGCGCGATGCGTGTTCAGGATGTTGTGGAAGGAAGGAGGGTTTGTGCACATGTGAATGGGAGCGGCGGTAGTAGCTGTGGAGGAGGAAGAGGCGGCGTGCTGTGCAGATTGCGCAAGCGAGCTCGCCGTCGGTCGTCCATTGGCAGAGTAGGCCTGTGCGGCGACGGCCTGGAGCAGAGATGAGGCCAGAGCAGGGTTGGGGATGCAGCGGCAGCAGCAGCCGCCGCTTGAGGGGAAGGCTGGACGGCTGGGGCGGCTGGGCCAGGCACAGGGCGGCGAAACATGGCGTCAATCGTGGGTCGAAGAGCAGCCCCAAACGGAGTTGATAGGAAGTCGGATGGAAGGTCTACAACGATAGTGCACTCCGTGAGAGGACGCGCGCAGCATATACGCTGATGGATGTACCTTTGATCCAAGAAGGAATAGACTGTCCCGTGAGGAAACCAACACAATCATTGGTAAATGAATTGCAGTTGAAATCTGGGGAGGTAATGAGTATCCAGTCATGTTACTGGAACTTGAGATGAGACCCACATACCTAGAAGATGATACTGACCCTACTGCGTCAGTACATCTACGCACGCTCTCCTGGTCAGAGCACACCTTGTCCGCGGTATAATGGTCTCTCATCTCGGTCAGATATTCCTGGAATGTCTCTTCATCTATTTCAGTCTCGCCCATGTCCACTATTTGCAACGGCCGTCCATGCTGCATATATACGCTCTGATTCAGTTGTGAGGAACGGAAGACGGAAAGCGCACGTACATGAGACATTCCAGGACTTGTAGTCAGAATTCCTTGCCCATAAAAGATTTCTTTCCCAAATACTACAACAGAGGTATGCCTACGCTTGACCACTGGTGAGCAAAGCGCATGCTTCAGTGCTACTGTGACTGCTCACCAAACACCATCTATTTGTCTCCCCGTAAGCTGGCGAGACATCTGCCTCGCGAGCCCGTTGCTGAGGTCGTATACATACAGTTGTACCTTGTTAGACATATAAATGTAAATCAGAAGAGTGCAGGGTAGGGGTGAAGATGATGGAAGGAGGCAAGCAGTATCGAGCTGATGACGCGTTCGGCAATGCAGACGCGTCCGCATAGGCGCCTACTTCATGCAAGTAGATCCAAGACTACAGACACGTTGGAACTTTCGCGAAGTCGATAATGATCCAGTAATCGCAGCGATCAGGCTAGTAATTCGCCACCTGCAGGTCGTTGGTAATCTTAGCCCAAGTAAATTATTTATGCACAGTGGCGTACGTATGGTAACGTGTAGTGGTAGAGTACATGCTCGATTGAGAAGATATTTAACAGCGTTACATTCCGTCATAGAATCGAGCTCATGCGATAATGTTCACAGGACCGACTGGAAAAACCTAGTCATTATAGAACTCTATCCTTCAAGGCAACGTCTAAATCACAGCATGCGATGAAGGGGTATAGAAACGTTACGAAATGAGGGCGTCACCGGTGTAAAGCAGATCAAATATGGTTGACCCCATTCGTATGCGCACCAGTGCCCACACCGGGCCCACCCATACCCGTCCCATTTTGCGCGTGCGTGCCGTCTGTGAGCCCGCCCGCGTTTCCGTACCCTGAGCCGCGGCCGTACTGGCCGTCCGTATACTTTCCGCTGTGGAAGTGGAACAGGTCGTAGTCGATGCGGCGAAGGCTCCAGACGATGTAGCAGAGGAACGCAGGGCCGAGCAGGATGTCCAGGATGCCGTACCAGACCATCTCAGCGTTGGGCGAGATGCGGTTGCTACCCTCGGATAGGCCCCATGCGATGGGGTAAATCATCGTGAGGAGGGCCACATAGCCGGCCCCGCGAACGTAGTGGGATCGAGCGCCGCTACCAGCGTCGAAGTCCGTGCGGAGACCGTGGCCGAGTAGTACAGACCTGTTAACTTAAGTAAGAACGGGAACTGTGTAACGGAGGAGTGAGCGACTGACCAGATGTATGCCAGTGCGGCAACACCGAGGACGAAGATGCCCCACTTATAAGAGGTCGCAGTGAGAGCACCGACAAGGCCGCAGACTACAGCGACTCAGGCGACTCAGGCGGTAGTAAGTATGTCAGAGAGGGAGAGGCCGGTGGAAAATAACAGAAGTGTAAGGAGCACCGGGAAGTTGATGGACCATTGAATGTAGCGAACAAACTTTGAGGCCACGATCAACATCGCGGGAGGTAAGCATGCAGATAGATACTACTGACCCAAATCTGGCGATTACCACCGGTGCTGCGGTTGTATTCCGTGTTGACGGCGGTAGCACCAAGGTCGGACGCCGTCGCGTAGTATGCAACGGTAGAAGTCGTGAGGATGATGATAGCGAGGTCAATGCGAGGTTGTGGATGAACCGAGTCCCTCTCAGCCGCTATGAGAAAGAACATAGCCCGGCCCGGCCCGGGCCCCTGCCAACATACCCTAGCTGCCCAGAAAATCGTGCCAAGGTCTGCCAGTGCCATGACGGCAAAGACAGCCCACAGCCAGTCGCTGCCGCCAGAGGTAATGTGCCGCTGAGCGTTGGGCGGGTTCTTGTCGAGACTTGATCCTGCCATTGTTGATATTGCGGCGGGGTTTTGGTGGGCACTGTCAATGAACCCTGTGCACGATCGAGGCCGAAGGGATTTGTGAGTGATCAAACGACCCAAGCCTACCATGCACTTGTAGTCTTATAAGAGTGCTGAGGATGGGCTAGGAATATGGTGGAGGATGCCCACGACGCTTGCGCTCCTCGATGACCCTTTCGATGACCGACATGGAGTGCATGAGCGGTTCATCGAACTAAGTGAGGGCCAAGGCTGGTCTGGCGTCGTAACAGACGTAACTTACTACGGTAACGTAGTGCGTACACGTTCCGCGAAGGTGGCGGCGCCGATCTATCAAGCAGTGGAGCACCGTCCGGGCGTATGCGTTGCGTGCCACCAATGTGCCACGGCAGACCACAG